>OY292454.1:0-2500 GCA_958496255.1 Camptogramma bilineatum | reverse complement strand
GTTAGGTTAGGTTAGGTTAGGTTAGGTTAGGTTAGGTTAGGTTAGGTTAGGTTAGGTTAGGTTAGGTTAGGTTAGGTTAGGTTAGGTTAGGTTAGGTTAGGTTAGGTTAGGTTAGGTTAGGTTAGGTTAGGTTAGGTTAGGTTAGGTTAGGTTAGGTTAGGTTAGGTTAGGTTAGGTTAGGTTAGGTTAGGTTAGGTTAGGTTAGGTTAGGTTAGGTTAGGTTAGGTTAGGTTAGGTTAGGTTAGGTTAGGTTAGGTTAGGTTAGGTTAGGTTAGGTTAGGTTAGGTTAGGTTAGGTTAGGTTAGGTTAGGTTAGGTTAGGTTAGGTTAGGTTAGGTTAGGTTAGGTTAGGTTAGGTTAGGTTAGGTTAGGTTAGGTTAGGTTAGGTTAGGTTAGGTTAGGTTAGGTTAGGTTAGGTTAGGTTAGGTTAGGTTAGGTTAGGTTAGGTTAGGTTAGGTTAGGTTAGGTTAGGTTAGGTTAGGTTAGGTTAGGTTAGGTTAGGTTAGGTTAGGTTAGGTTAGGTTAGGTTAGGTTAGGTTAGGTTAGGTTAGGTTAGGTTAGGTTAGGTTAGGTTAGGTTAGGTTAGGTTAGGTTAGGTTAGGTTAGGTTAGGTTAGGTTAGGTTAGGTTAGGTTAGGTTAGGTTAGGTTAGGTTAGGTTAGGTTAGGTTAGGTTAGGTTAGGTTAGGTTAGGTTAGGTTAGGTTAGGTTAGGTTAGGTTAGGTTAGGTTAGGTTAGGTTAGGTTAGGTTAGGTTAGGTTAGGTTAGGTTAGGTTAGGTTAGGTTAGGTTAGGTTAGGTTAGGTTAGGTTAGGTTAGGTTAGGTTAGGTTAGGTTAGGTTAGGTTAGGTTAGGTTAGGTTAGGTTAGGTTAGGTTAGGTTAGGTTAGGTTAGGTTAGGTTAGGTTAGGTTAGGTTAGGTTAGGTTAGGTTAGGTTAGGTTAGGTTAGGTTAGGTTAGGTTAGGTTAGGTTAGGTTAGGTTAGGTTAGGTTAGGTTAGGTTAGGTTAGGTTAGGTTAGGTTAGGTTAGGTTAGGTTAGGTTAGGTTAGGTTAGGTTAGGTTAGGTTAGGTTAGGTTAGGTTAGGTTAGGTTAGGTTAGGTTAGGTTAGGTTAGGTTAGGTTAGGTTAGGTTAGGTTAGGTTAGGTTAGGTTAGGTTAGGTTAGGTTAGGTTAGGTTAGGTTAGGTTAGGTTAGGTTAGGTTAGGTTAGGTTAGGTTAGGTTAGGTTAGGTTAGGTTAGGTTAGGTTAGGTTAGGTTAGGTTAGGTTAGGTTAGGTTAGGTTAGGTTAGGTTAGGTTAGGTTAGGTTAGGTTAGGTTAGGTTAGGTTAGGTTAGGTTAGGTTAGGTTAGGTTAGGTTAGGTTAGGTTAGGTTAGGTTAGGTTAGGTTAGGTTAGGTTAGGTTAGGTTAGGTTAGGTTAGGTTAGGTTAGGTTAGGTTAGGTTAGGTTAGGTTAGGTTAGGTTAGGTTAGGTTAGGTTAGGTTAGGTTAGGTTAGGTTAGGTTAGGTTAGGTTAGGTTAGGTTAGGTTAGGTTAGGTTAGGTTAGGTTAGGTTAGGTTAGGTTAGGTTAGGTTAGGTTAGGTTAGGTTAGGTTAGGTTAGGTTAGGTTAGGTTAGGTTAGGTTAGGTTAGGTTAGGTTAGGTTAGGTTAGGTTAGGTTAGGTTAGGTTAGGTTAGGTTAGGTTAGGTTAGGTTAGGTTAGGTTAGGTTAGGTTAGGTTAGGTTAGGTTAGGTTAGGTTAGGTTAGGTTAGGTTAGGTTAGGTTAGGTTAGGTTAGGTTAGGTTAGGTTAGGTTAGGTTAGGTTAGGTTAGGTTAGGTTAGGTTAGGTTAGGTTAGGTTAGGTTAGGTTAGGTTAGGTTAGGTTAGGTTAGGTTAGGTTAGGTTAGGTTAGGTTAGGTTAGGTTAGGTTAGGTTAGGTTAGGTTAGGTTAGGTTAGGTTAGGTTAGGTTAGGTTAGGTTAGGTTAGGTTAGGTTAGGTTAGGTTAGGTTAGGTTAGGTTAGGTTAGGTTAGGTTAGGTTAGGTTAGGTTAGGTTAGGTTAGGTTAGGTTAGGTTAGGTTAGGTTAGGTTAGGTTAGGTTAGGTTAGGTTAGGTTAGGTTAGGTTAGGTTAGGTTAGGTTAGGTTAGGTTAGGTTAGGTTAGGTTAGGTTAGGTTAGGTTAGGTTAGGTTAGGTTAGGTTAGGTTAGGTTAGGTTAGGTTAGGTTAGGTTAGGTTAGGTTAGGTTAGGTTAGGTTAGGTTAGGTTAGGTTAGGTTAGGTTAGGTTAGGTTAGGTTAGGTTAGGTTAGGTTAGGTTAGGTTAGGTTAGGTTAGGTTAGGTTAGGTTAGGTTAGGTTAGGTTAGGTTAGGTTAGGTTAGGTTAGGTTAGGTTAGGTTAGGTTAGGTTAGGTTAGGTTAGGTTAGGTTAGGTTAGGTTAGGTTAGGTTAGGTTAGGTTAGGTTAGGTTAGGTTAGGTTAGGTTAGGTTAGGTTAGGTTAGGTTAGGTTAGGTTAGGTTAGGTTAGGTTAG